>JALIRH010000109.1:0-10000 GCA_023055505.1 Callipepla californica brunnescens | reverse complement strand
CCTATCCTATCCTCATTTCTGTCCCTATCCCTGTCTCTATCCTTTCCCATAACCCTATCTCTGTCCCTGTCCCTATCTCTATCGCCATCTCCATCATCTCCATCCTTATCCTTATCCCTGTCCCTGTCCCCATCCCTATCCCTGTCCTTATCCCTATCCCTTTCCCCGTCCCTGTCCCTATCTCCGTCCCTGTCCCTGTCTGTTTTTCCCCTGCCCCGCCGCTGTCGGGCTTTAGGAACAGCTCAGCTCTGGGGCTGTGATTGATGTTTTTTCCCTGCTCTGGCAACGTGGCGTCTCTTTGCTAAAAATGGCAGGAGGCGCTGGGGCGGCAGCTATTTCTGTTAAATTAATTTTCAATTTTAAATTAACGAGGGCTAATTTCGTTGGGCCTCCCGTCCCCAACCAGCGGGAAGCCTCTGCCCGGAGCGACACAGCCTCGGGTACGGGGAGAGTGGGTCGGTGTCCCGGAGCTGTGCCTCTCCCCATAAAACTCTCCCCCAAAAACCTCGAGGGCAGGTGCTGAGTGCAGCCAGCTCCGCTCCGAGCTGCACGCATCGCTTCTTGCGGATGTTTCGCTGAACATTCAGGCCGTCGTCACCAGAAGATGAAGCGCTCGGATAAGTTTCCACACTCCTTATTTTTTTTTCCTCTTAACCTCGAATTGAGCGCGTTTCCCCAGCCCGCACAGCTGCGTTCTGCTCCCGCTGAGCTCTCCGCGGGTGGGGACAGGTGGGAGCTCTGCCCGTGGCACACGAAGGGCTGAGTTGCCTTCCTCCAAAATCCCCCTGTAAGAACCTCGGGGCCACACCGGACGGCACGGCACCGCCTCGCCCCATCCCGACCCGCAGTGGGATGTCAGTGCTGGTGGGGGGCTCACCCCCTTGGCGGAGGTGGCAAAGCTCGTCGCGGGCACGCGCACACCCGAAAAGCCGCCAAAATATCGGTGGAGGTCCCCCCCTTTCCCCGTCCCCCCTCGCACGGCATCGCCCGAAGCAGCTCCAAAAAGAAGGAGGAGAAAGAAGGAGAAATTGGGCTGTATTTCGGAGCGCATCTCCTGCGGCAGCCCCGAGCCGGGCTCTGCCCTCCGCACCCTCCCCTATGGGGTCGGGATCCGAGGGCTCTCCCTCCCGTCGCAGAGCGGTCCGGGGACATTCCCGAGGTCACTTTCCCCAGCGCTGAGCATTAAAGGTCTGCAAAAGGCGAAACCTGTTGCCGGGCCATGGGGGTGGGGATGGGGGGCTCCAACTCTCCGTTCGCGGATCCTGATTTATTAACCTGACGACGGCGACGACGATTTTTTACCCGACGGGCGGACGCCTCTCGTCCCCTCCTTCGGTTCCGAACGAATCCTCCCAACTTTCTTCTCCATCCCCAGAGCCGGGGCCGCTCTCGGCCGCCTCTCCCTCCTCCAGAACCGCGGAACGGAGCTCCGGAGCTCCGCGCTGCCGCTGCCGCCCCGCACCCGGAGCACCGCACGGGGACACGCGGCCCTGGGAGGGTCCCCTACAGCTCCACTCCTCAGCGACGCATTTTAGGAGGTCATCATCAAGTTATATGTATATATATACATATATATATATTCCTTTTTTTTTTTTCTCTCCTCTTTCTTTCTTTTTTTTTTTATTGAATGCACTCCTCGAGAATCGAAACGCACACACACACACACACACACATAAAAAAAACTCGGTGAGAAGGTTCACAATTTCTCTTTTTTTTTTTTCTCCTTTTTCTCTCTTTTTTTTTTTTTTGTTGTTGTTGTTGAGAGCACAGTTGTAAATAGAAACATTCATATTTCATAAGATTATAAATATTTGATACTGCAATTGTAAAATGCACATGTTTTATAAACTGGGGGGAAAAAAAAATCGCGCACGCATACACAAAAAAAAAAAAAACCAACCCAAAAAAAAAAGAAAAAGAAACCAACCGAAACTCTTTGCTTTCCTGCTAAAAGGCGATGCCACCGACTCCTGCCTCCTAAGCAGCTGCTGATTATTCACAGAATTGAAAATTACAGCTTTCGTCTTATAGTGGGATTCTTTCCTTTTTTCCTTTAAGTTTACACTGCTATGTACAACGCGTGTCTATCAGAGCTGCAAAATAAAGAGGGTTTAAGGCAAAGCGAGAAGTCCACCCCCCCCCCCCCCCTTTGCTCCTGAAACCTCAGCGCCGCAGAGGAGCGCGTCCCACGCAGTCCCCGTTCTCCCCACGCGTGTCACATCCCCCCCCGGCCCAGGGACAGCGGCCCAAAGCCATCCGGCTCTGGGGGACCACGCGGTGCCCGTGCCAAGGGGGGGGACGTGGGGACACCCCCCCGTGTCACTGGTGCCTAAAGCAGCGAGATGGGGCCGAGGGTGGGAGAGAGAGGTGGAGGAAGAGGGAGGGGGGAAGGGAAACCAAAAATGCTTTTTTTTTTTTGTGTGTCTTATTTTCTTTTATTTTTCCCCTTTGATTTTCTTTTTCTCTCTCGGCAAAAAATGCTCTCAAACGCGTGGGGAAGGAAGAAGCCCCACTCAGCGCTGCCCCACTCACGGCCCGGGAGGGATGGGGTCCTGCCTCGTGGGGAGGGGACCCCAAAGTCGACCCTAAGTTGGGCACTTGGGGTTTTTTTGGGGGGGTGAACCCCTCCCCGTGTCCCGCAAAGGACGCGGGGGCAGCACAGGCGCAGGGGGAGCCTCTGGGGGCTGAGATTTCTTTCCCTGTGCTTGCACACGCTCACACATGGATATAATTTTCTTTTTTAAATTAAAGCCTCCACGTCTGTCCCCAAAGCCAGCCCCAGACACTCACAGACCCCTAAAAAAAAAAAAAAGAAAAGAAAAGAAAAGAAAGAAAAAAAAAGAAGGAAAAGGAAAAAAAAATAAAAGAAAACTTAAAAAAATAAGAAGAAAATGAAAAGGAGAAGGGTGGGGGGGGAAAAAAAAGGTAAAACTCATGGAACAAATAGGAGAACTATTTATTCGGTTCACAGTCGTGTGAAATGCAGCAATAAAAATCTTTGGACTTCAGCAAAAGTTGTTTTTAATTATTATTATTATTATTTTGAATTTCAAAAAACAGCGTCCAATGTCCATTCAAACAGTGCTTAAGTCTATTAAAAAAAAAATGGAACTTAAGCGTTAAAAAAAAAAAAACACAATAAAGATAACGGCTAAAGATCTCCATACAACCAAAAAGAAGAAAAAGAAAAGAAAAATAGCAAAACCCCAAACCCGCCAAAGCAAAAGGAAAGCGAAACGATCAAACCGACAACAGTCCCAAAAAAAAAAAATTAAAAAAAAAAAAAGCAGAAAGAAATATTTTATAATCAGATATCTCGTATTTTTACACCACCTTACCTGTAAATTATATATACATAGAATATTGCAGAATTATATCTAATACACAATATTTTCACTATGAATGCTGGTATAATCTTTATACACTGGCCCTTTTTTTTTTTTCCTTTTTCCTTTTTTTTTTTTTTTTGATTCTTTTTTTTTTTTTTTTAATTAAATTATTGCATCGTATAAACTTCGCTCCCCCCCCCCCCCCCCCCCTCGCTCCCCCCCCCCCCTTCCCCTCCCTTCCCCCTCCCCCTCCCCGGCTACTCGCTGTCCGACTTGCCGTCTTTCGCCGTGGTGGAGTGGTTGTAGAGCCCCTGGGCCATGAGGTGCACCGCCAGCGAGTTCTTGCTGCCCGTCGCCTTCTTGATCTTGGCTCTCTTGTTCTGGAACCAGATCTTGATCTGGGACTCGTTGAGGCCGAGCTCCTGGGCCAGGCTCTGCCGGCGCTGCTCGGTCAGGTAGCGGTTCGTCTGGAACTCGGCCTTGAGTCTCTGCAGCTGCTCGGCCGTGAAGGCGGTGCGGGGCCGCTTGTCCTCCTTGTTGGGGTTCTTCTTCTTTGGTTTGCGGGAGCGGGGACCTACGGCCGGGAGAGACGAGAGCACCGACAGCGCGCGGCCCCGACCCCGACCAGCCCCGCGGAGCATCCCGAGCTGGAAGGGATCATCATCAACCCCCTCTTTCCAAGGCAGCCTTTCTTTGGACCGGATTGCAGAATTAACGTCCGCCTTCTTTACATTTATTTTATTTTTTTTCTTTTTAGTATCGTCGGTACCGATGGATAGGTTTGCGTTAAAGGTGGAGCTCGGTCCCCCGCTCCCCTCGAGGCCCGGATCCCCACGGCCGGCATCGCTCCCGGGAACCCGACCCACGGAGGTTTCCCTCCGCCCGGGCCGAGCCATTGTGCGGATGAATGTTAATTAAATATTAACAAAGGAAAGCACCGGAGAACAATGGGGGTAAATTCCAGCTCGGCCCGGAATATTACCTCGGAGCGAAAGAGTTTTGTTTTCAGCCTCTCCCAACTCCTTCCCAACTCTCCCTCCCATCCTCCTTCGGCCGTTCCGCTCTCGGAGCGACCACCGCTTTGTCACGGCCCCGTTCCCGGAGCTCCGGCCGCTCTCGGTGCTCCCCACGCGTTTCCCCGGAGCTCTCCGCTCCATTTGAGCGATGCTCTTGTCGCGGAGCGGCCGGGACCGCGCTCCGCCCGCGGTATCACACGGACGTGTCACCCCGGAGCGTAATGTTTTGGTTTTTTAAATACATATATATTTCTTTTTTTTTTTTTTGGGGGGGGGGGGGGAGGGGATAAATCCAGGAGGTTTTTCCCCAAGCACGGACCGCGCACCAGAAGTTCCCCGGCTCTCGGAGATCTCCACCGGCCCCCGCAGAATAGAGCGTGGGGGGTGGGGAGGGGGGGAATTAAAAGAAAGGAAGGATGCGGCGGCCGCTCAGGGGCCTCTTTTAGAGGAATAAAATCCTCGGGGTTGCGGGGAGAGGGTAAAAAAAAAAAAATCAAAGCGAGGGACGGGGGAGGGAGTAGGATCCTCCACGTCCCCAAAGAGCAGCCCGGGGAGGAGAAGCGGAGGAGGTCCGAAGTGGATTTTTCCCCTCTGTCGGCCCAAATCCCGCGGCTGGGGGGTGGGGGGAGAGGGATGCACCGCTGCTGCCCCGCTCCCCGGCTCCGAGCTGCGGGAGGGGATGGAGGGAGCTCCTCTTTTTCTCCTCGTGTTTTCATCTCCCACAAAAGCGGACGGGAGAAACGGGGGCCGGGGGATTTTTCCTTCCTCCCTCCCGGACCGCGGAACCCAATTCGGGGCTGCTCGGAAGCATCTCTTACCTGAAGACGGTCGGTCCGAGTACCGCGTGCAGTACACCCAAGCGGGCCAAAGCATGGGCTGGTTCCCGGCGTTGGAGCCGGCCTGGGAGCTATCCGAGTCCGAGCTCACCGACAGCTCCGCGCCGCTCAACCCTCGCGCTTTCAGGGCCGCCTCCAACGCCGCGGGGTCTCCCCCCTTCTTGGCAGCTCCGTGCAGGGCCAGAGCAGCGGGGCCGCCCTCCCCTCGGCCCGGCGATCCCCCCCCGCCGCCTCCGCCGCCTCCGCCGGGCACCCGGAGCTCCGGGAGCGGGCGCGGCGGCCGCGGGGCTCCTCCTGCTCTCAGCTCCGGGCCTTCGGGGTTCTCCGGCCGTTCCTCCCGCTTCCTTCCTCCGACCGAACTCGGGCCTCAGGATGTTGTCGATGAAGAAGTTGGTGATGCGGTGAGGGTGCGGGTGGGGGTGCGGGGGATCTCCGGGGGGGAGAAGCAGCGCCCGACGACCTCCGCCGGGTTCCGCGTCCCCGCCGGACTCCTGCGGTTCGGCCGCCTCCTCCCGGGGGCTTCGGCCGCCCTCCTCCATCGTGCTCGGCCCCGCAGCGGCTCCTGCCCGCCCCGCCGGGCTCTGCCTGGGGGCGGCTGCCGCGGTCGCTCGGTCCTTATTTTAATTTTGTTTTTTTTTTTTTCAATATATAGATCGATATATATATATATATATATTTCTATATACACACGCACAGGTGTCTATGGGTCTGCGCTTCTTCTGGCCGCGCCCGGCATTCAAAAATCCAGAGTTTGTCGTCGTTTTCTCCGCCCGCAGTCCCCCCCCACCCCCACCCCCCCCCCACCTCAAAAAAAAAAAAAAAAAAAAATTAAAACAAAAATCGTAACGAATTACGATTGTTCGGAAATAACGCCGCGGAGGCGCAGGAGGCAGCAGCCGAAGCTCCACGAGTTCCAACTTTGCAAAGATCCGCGCTCCGCTCCTCCCTCCGCATCCGCCGCGTCCCGCGGCCGCCTCCGCCGCGCTTCATCCGCCGCCCCCCCGTCGCAGGAAAACAAAATGAAATTAACGATAGTGACGATAAAAAAAAAATAAGAAAAAAGAAGAATAGCAAATCGGGCTTAAAAAATGTTTAAAAAAAAAGGCGGCCGTCGGGACGCGGACGGGAGGAGGGATCCCCGCAGCCGGCGCTCCCCGCGGGGCTCCGGCCGCGCCTCGCCCCGCGCCCGCACATGCGGGGGCCGCCGCGGGTCCGAGGCGGAGGAAAAGAAGGGGAGGGGGGGGAAGGAAAGAGGGGAGGGGGGGTTCGGGGATTTGGGGGGAAGGGAGGGGGGGGGGTCCGGGGTGGGGGGGGGGCCGCCTCCCGCCCGCCCGCGCTGCCCCGGGGCCGGCGGCTGCTGCCCGCCCCGCGCTGCCGCCACCGCCGCGCCCGGCCACTCGCGGCCCGGCTTGTTGTCCTCCGGTTTTAACGGGGCCCCCGCCGGTGACGTCGCCGACCCGGGTTCCTCGACACGTGCCTCGGGCCAATGGCAGAGCCACCGCCGTCACACGTGGTGCGGAGCGGCCCGGTAAGTGACAGCCGAGCGGCCCCTCCCCGCCGGCCCCCCGAGGGGTGGGGGGGTGCCCCGGGGGTGTGGGTGGGTTCCGACGCCCCCACGCCCCCCCCCCCCCCCTTTCCACGCACCGCTTTTGTCCGCTCCCCCCCACCCCGCGCCGAGCGGCGTCGTTAGTTTTAATTTCCGCGCTGTTTACCGGGTAGGGGGGGGTGGGGGGGCGGGGGGGGGGGGGGGGGTCGAAGGGGGGACATCCCATAATTCCTTGCAGAAATGCATAAATCATATTAAGCGTTGCTACAAAGCGAGGGCGGGGGGGGGGCTGCCCGAGCTGCCGGTCTGCGCTATTTATCGGGGGGGGGGGGGGGGGCCGTGCCACCCCCCCACCCCCCCCCCACGACGTAAGCTCGAAGCCGCTTTCCCCTTTTGTCTTTAGGATGAATTCCCTCGGAACAAAATTAGGGAGAAGTGCGGCTGTGCACGACCCGGGCTGGAGGGGCTGAGGTTGCGGAGAGGCGGCCGGGTTTCGCTCTTCTTCCCCGCGGGCGCTCTGGATCCCTCCGCCCCGACGGCGCGCACCGCCCGGGGCTGCCCGAGCCGGACCGGGCCGGGCCGGGGCCGCCGCACAGAGCAGCGCGGAGCTCTCCCCGCTAAGTGCCATTTGTGTTAGGCTGCCTCTCACCGCCCGTCTCTCTTTTCTCCTTTCCTTCCCCCCCTTCTTCCCCCTTTTGTCTCTCTTCTATTTCTCTTTATTTTTTTCCCCCCCTCTTTCCCTCGGTTTTCCCCCTTTTTCCCCTTCTCATCCCATATCTCATAGTTCCCAGTCCGGCAGCCCTCGCCGATCCGAAGTTGTTTTGCTCCTACAAACACCTAGAGGTTAATTTCTTGAAGTGCCCCATGAAAAGCGATTAGCCTGGCTCCCGAGAAGTATTTTCTAATTACGTGCAAGCCCTCGCTCTGCTGCTACCCCATAATTAAACGTCTTCAAGGTGCTGCACTTCAAATATTTCGCTCCCGGGGCCGCTGCTGGGAGCCGCGATCCCCCGACCCCCCGCTCCCCCCCACACCCCAAAACCCCATCGCAGAGACACGCAACAAATCTCTGCGTCTCTCTCCCCCCGGCAGTCACCCCGAGCGGGGCAGCACCGCAGGTATGCGGGGGGAGGCGAAGCACTGAGCTGACACCGAACCGAGGAGACCGGGAAGAGCTCTATTTATTCTCATTATTATTTTAATGATTTTGGTTTTTATTTTTTTTCCCCCCGGGGATATTTTTATCTCCTTCTCTCCCTAAGGGTTTCAGCCCCGCTTTTTTCTCGCCGGGCTGCGGGAGCTCCGCCAGCGGCTCCCCGGCTCGCAGGGCTTTATCCTGGGGGAGAAAATCACTGCGGGGCACTGACAGAGGAGCGTTAAGAACAGAGGTTGGGGCCGCCCGTTCCCAGTCCCCCAGCTCTCCCCGCGTGTTCCAACGGGGCTCATGGAAGGGTCATCCCTTTGAAGAAATCCTTTTTTCCCTTCCTGCTCCCCGTTTCCTTCCTCTGACACCCGGTGTCGGGGGGCTGAGGGCTGAGGACAGAGCACAGAGCGCTGCTTCCCGTCCCCTCTGCCTCCCGAGGTCCCCGTGGAAATTCGGGATGGGCAAAGTGACCGCAGCCCCCCGCCGAGAACCGGCAGCTTTCCTGGGAGCGGCTCCTGGGGGCAGAGCCCGGCCTCGCTCTTCCCCTCAACCGAATTTTCATCGTATTATCGACAACCAAAAAGAGATATTTATTGTTGCTATTATTTGAAATCAACCTATTTGTCAGGGTACTCCCGTGCCTGGAGCGATGAGACGCATCCAGGGACGGTTCGTGCTTTCTGCGCAGGGCCGGGTGTCGGTGGCATCTCCCCAGCAGCGTTACGGACATTTTCCCATGGCCGCGGGTAAGGGCTCGGCTGCCGCTGCCTCGAGGGACGCCGCTGCCTTTATCCCCGCAGCTCCCCCGGGGATTGAACGAATGAGGCTCGGTGGCAGCGTCCCGGCTCGGGATGGGGCCGATGGGCACAGCCGGGATTCCACCCACGGGCGGGGGACGGACCCCCCCGGGGCGGAGGAGCGGGAGGGGGGAACCGGCCCCTTCCACGCCCTGCCCCCTGCCCGGCCCATGGCCTGGCCCCGGCCCCTGCCCTGTCCCTGCCCTGTCCCCCGTCCTCGTCCCCGTCCCTGCCTCTGTTCCTGTCCGTGTACTCGTTCCGCTCCCTATCCCTGCCCCTGCCCGTACCGTGCCCCTGTCCCCGTCCCTGCCCCCGTCCCTGTCCTTGCCCCTGCCAGGCAGCGCACATGGCAGCTCCCTTCACCTCCCCGCACCTCTCCGCATCTCCTGGTCCTTTTTTGAGGGCGGCCGCGAAGGCCCGACATCGAAAATAAGGACATCATGATAATAAAAAGACTTTTTTTTTTTCTTTTTTTTGCAAAACGTAGTGGAGATCCACGAGGTAAACGTGAGCTTCAAGCCCGTTTGTGTGGCGTTGGAACGTGGAGGAAAAGATGGAAGGTAAAAAAAAAAAAAAAAACTGAATAAGAAATGAAAGAAAATGAAATAGAAGGACAGTTAATGGAAAGAAAGGGGGGAAAAAAAAGGAAATAGAAGGGAAGAGAAGAATAAAACAAAAGAAAATGAAGGAAAAGAAAAGAGTAAAAGAAGGTCAGGAATGGAAAAGAACGAAAAGGAAAAATTGAAATGAAAAATGCAAATGGAAAAAGTAAAAGGCAACGGGGAATAGGAAAAGGAAAAAAAAATAAGAAAGTAAAGGAAAGGAAAAGAATGGAGAAAATGGAAGAAAAGGGGAGAAGAGGAAAAGAAAGGGAAGGAAATGAAGGGAATGGGGGAAGGGGAATGGGGAAGGGGAATGGGGGAAGGGGAAGGGGAAGGGGGAAGGGAAGGGGAAGGGAAGGGGAAGGGAAGGGGAAGGGAAGGAAAGGGAAGGGAAAGGGAAGGGAAAGGGAAGGGAAAGGGAAGGGAAAGGGAAGGGAAAGGGGAAAGGGAAAGGGAAAGGGAAAGGGAAAGGGAAAGGGGAAAGGGAAAAGGGAAAGGGAAAGGGAAAGGGAAAGGGAAAGGGAAAGGAAAGGGAAGGGAAGGGGGAAGGGAAGGGAAGGGAAGGGAAGGGAAGGGAAGGGAAGGAAGGAAGGGAAGGGAAGGGAAGGGAAGGGAAGGGAAGGGAAGGGAAGGGAAGGGAAGGGAAGGAAGGAAGGAAAGGAAAGGAAAGGAAAGGAAAGGAAAGGAAAGGAAAGGAAAGGAAAGGAAAGGAAAGGAAAGGAAAGGAAAG